>JARYGA010015707.1:0-44510 GCA_030545235.1 Helianthus tuberosus | reverse complement strand
ATTGATTTGTAAAGAATAATAAATTAATAAAAATAAATGTTATATTACAATCCTATCATTTTCATCTAAAAAATAAATGGATGGTTAGGATTAGTTCACTAGGTTCACAACCAAGGATGTTGTTCACTCATGATCCATATCCTATATATATATATATATATATATATATATATATATATATATATTATAGTTTGTTTACTGTTCATTGCATTCAAATATTAATATATAGAAGAATATTTTAAAAATTTAGGAAAATAAATTTATTTAATTAGTTAAATAAATTTACTACTCTATATAAATAAAAGTGAAATAATAAATCAATGGCATAGTCTATAAAAATACTTATTGGGAATAACTTTTGTAAACTAATTTCAATTTTAAGTTTTATAAAAAATATGGATAAAATTATGGTTAAAACTTATAAAGGTTTATAAAAATGAGGTTAAAACGATAATTAAAACTTATGAAGGGGTAAGGTCCCAAAAACCTCTTAAAAAGGATTTGAGACCATACCACAAACTAACTTTTCTAGCCTTTTGACCTTGCGCGGCCGCGCACTGGTCTTACTAAAGGAAGAAAGGAATCAGTAACTTATAGTCGCGCGCCCAAAAGATAAACATAAATCTTTGCGCCTTCTCCCATTCAATAAAGGATTAAAAAGCCTTTGTACAATACTTCCGCCACAACACCCAGACTTAGATATTATTTTACCCAGGCTTGGGATTTATTTGCCTGTGTCCACACAGTAAGGTATCACACCGGATTACGACAGTAATCTTCTAGAAAGAAATACAATCATGCACCACCCAGACGGTTATAACCGTCTGGACACGTGTCATTACCACAGACAACCCTGGAATCACAACGAAGGCATGCAATTGGAGAGTAATATCTCCACTTAATCACTTTCCACGTGGCGATTCCCCAGCCACAGATCAAACCACGATCCGTGTGCATTCACATCGGATCGAGGCTAAGGGACGTCAGATCAAAGAATTCAAACGGAAGAAAAATAACCGCTACGGCGTTAGGCATTTTCCGTTATCTTTTCAATAACAGGTTTTCCCTCCCAAACTCCCGGTTATAAATAAGAGAACTGTTCAGGTATAAACTCAGACTACTCTCACTCTTCAAATACTTATCTTCTCCGATACCAATACTTATTCTCACGCCGGAGTCGGGTCAAGGAGAGAACCCTCTTCTCCCCTTGGCGAGGCTAACGGTGTTCTTTTTTGCAGAGCTACCGGAGAAGTTAATCCATTACGACTGAATCAACCGAGAGAGAGCTAACCCTTTATGCGGATTCAAACCCCCTAACTATCTCGGTTCCGACCATTTAGTTAGTGTTTCTTCATTGGCGCCCACCGTTTTCTCAGTTTTTCTAGTTTCTACCTCGTTTCGATTCAGTTCATTCTATTTTCTGCTTTTGCACATGGCAGAAAATTTGTCATCTCACCGACAACCTGGTCCTCGACCAAACGTCGGAAACAATTTACAGCTAGATAAATCTCCAGAACATTGGTTTAGCAGATGCCAAGCTGCTATAAACACAATCGTTGTTCAAATCGTCAGATCTGATTTGTCAAACATCAGATCTAAAAAAGAAATTGATACCTCAGAATTGGATCCACCAACACCACGTAGGGAGGACATCCAATCCAGCCGATATAGCAGTTTTCAGAGACAAATACACATGGTTCAGGGAGGTCCATCACGAAGACCAAATAAACGAAACTATGATCAACATTGGAGAGAACAGCAAGTAGTGTTCCCCGTTGTTCCTGGGGGCCCCCAGGAAGAACGACCAGTGATTATCACTGGTATTTTCGGTCATTACCGAACTGACTATATGTTCATAGATCCAGGAAGCTCGATGGACATCATATACGAGCAGTGCTTTAAGCAGCTTGATCCAGAAGACAAAGCACGTTTAGAGCCGGTCGATTTTCCCCTCACCGGATTCTGTAATGAAGCTGTATTTCCATTAGGGCAAATCGTTTTCCCGGTGACCTTATCCGATGGCGAGCACTCACGAACAGTTTCAGTTAATTTCATGGTCATGCCGGCAACATCACGACATGATGTCTTGCTCGGGCGAAGGTCACAAAGGGAATTTAGCATGATCACTTCCATTCCACACGCTGCTTGTGGATTTCCGACAGAAACTGGAGTTGCAATACTTTATTCAAGCAAAGAAGTCATGTTCGTAGATGACGAACCACCAGCAAAAGTAGCCAAACCTTCGGCATCAAATGAACCAGAGAAATGGGTTCTAAACAACGAGTACCCAGAACAGACCATTCTGTTAGGACCGGCCATTTCACCAGCAACACGCATACAACTAAAAGAGTTATTGTCTAACAACAAAGATATATTCGCCTGGTGCCCAGCAGACATTACTGGAGTCCCACGCGACATCGCGCAACATTGTCTAAACATCAAGCCATCAGTAGAACCTGTTGCTCAAGGGAGGCGCAGTTTCAGTGAAGAAAAAGCAAAAGCAATGGACGAACAAGTAGCAGAGTTACTTAACGCGGGCATCTTGCGCGAAGTAAAGTACCATACATGGGTAGCCAACCCAGTAATGGTGCAGAAACATAGCGGCGGGTGGAGAATGTGCGTTGACTTCAAAGACCTGAATAAAGCATGCCCAAAAGATTGTTACGCGCTTCCAGAGATAGACAAGAAAGTTGACTCTCTAGCGTCATTCAGATGGAAATGCTTTCTTGACTGTTACAAGGGTTATCATCAGGTCCAGATGAAAGAAGAAGACGAGGACAAAACGGCGTTCCGCACAGATAAAGGCATTTTCTGTTATACCAAAATGCCGTTCGGCCTGCGCAACGCAGGCGCAACTTATCAACGCCTAATGGACACAATTTTCAAAGATGACATTGGCAAGACTGTCGAAGTATACATGGATGACCTCGTCATCATGAGTCATGAGGAAAGCACAATGCTTGATAATATCCAGCGCACATTCGACTCCTTGCGCAGCGTAAGCCTAAAACTCAACCCAACTAAATGCTCCTTCGGCATGGAAGAAGGGAAATTTTTGGGATTCATCGTCACAAAAGATGGTTTTAAAGTAAATCCAGAAAAGGTGCAGGCTATTCAGCTAATGCCGTCACCCGCAACAGTTAAAGAAATGCAAAGGCTCGCTGGACGTTTAGCGGCTTTAAACAGATTTTTGGCTAATCACGCGGCAAAGTCTTATCCATTCATCAGTACGCTACGAAATTGTGCAAAGAAAACTGACTTTCAGTGGACATCTGAAGCGGAAACCGCATTCAAACAAATGAAAGAATGTTTAATTCAACTGCCAACATTGACAGCCCCAAAAGAAAAAGAGCCACTAATTTTATATCTATCTGCCGCGGAAGTAGCGGTCGGTGCTGTATTGATGGTAGAACGTGAGAACATCCAGACTCCAATCTATTACATCAGCAAAATGCTTACCGGCCCGGAAACTCGGTACTCAATGATAGAAAAGCTAGTCCTAGCGCTAGTACACGCATCCCGACGTCTACGCAGGTATTTTTCGGGTCACGTCATCACAGTTCTTACCAATTACCACCTAGGCCAGATCTTATCCAAGCCTGACATAGCGGGACGACTGGCCAAATGGGCAATTGAACTGGGAGGTTACAACATTTTTTACAGACCAAGACCCGCGATCAAAGGGCAAGTGTTAGCAGACTTCGCCACTGAAGTTCCTATCGATAAAATACAAGAATGTGAGGCAATCCAGAACCCAACACCTGTTTTCGATGACAGAGTCTGGACCTTACACACAGATGGTGCTTCCAATGACGATGGAGCAGGAGCAGGTCTCCGATTAATCAGCCCAGACAACCACGAGCTCACGTACGCTATACGATTAGATTTCAAAAGTACGAATAACGAAGCCGAATATGAAGCCTTCTTGGCAGGTCTTCGCTTAGCGTTAAAAATGGGGGCAAGAAATCTTGAAGCTAATGTCGATTCAAAACTGGTAGCCGAGCAAGTTAATGGCAATTACGATGCAAAAGAAGCTATGGCATTGTACCTTGAACAAGCGCGGATGTTAATCAACCAATTTCAAACATTCAAAGTTAATCACATAAACAGAAGCGAGAACAAACATGCTGACGCGCTAAGCAAGCTAGCTGCTACCAGCTTTCAGCACTTAGCAAAGGAAGTACGCATAGAGGTATTATCCAACCCTTCCATTCATCTCAAGCAAGTAAACGTTATAGAAATGGGAGATCCATCTTGGATGTCTCCGATTATCTTGTACCTCCAACACGGAAAGCTACCGGAAGGAAAGGCAGAAGCTCGGAAAATACAACACAAGGCGGTAAATTATGAAATGGCGGATGGCGTCCTCTACCGGAAATCATTCATGGGCCCATTACTACGCTGTGTCGATAAAACAGACGCCCAATACCTTGTCAGAGAAATCCACGAAGGATTATGCGGGATACACGCGGGACCGCGCATGGTCGTGGCAAAAATAATGAGTGCTGGATACTACTGGCCAGGAATGCACATGGACGCAGTCGACCTGTTAAGAAGATGCGAGGCATGTCAACGCCACGCACCAAAGACACTCCGACCTAAAAATCCACTAATACCTGTTACTTCCGCCTGGCCATTCCAGCAGTGGGGCATCGATCTCGTCGGTCCATTTCCTGACGCGCCAGGTGCGGTAAAATTCATCATCGTCGCGGTGGATTACTTCACAAAATGGGTAGAGGCTAAAGCTTTGGCCTCAACAACAGCAATGGTAATCCGTAAATTTATATGGGAACATATCATTTGCAGATTCGGATTACCATTGCGCATTATTTCCGACAATGGTACCAACTTCGCCGCAGAAGATCTTCAAAAATGGTTCAAAGAAATGAAGATCGAGCATAACTTCGCCTCCGTTGCGCATCCTCAAGCGAATGGACAGGTAGAAAGCGTAAACAAACAGATCGTTGACGGCATAAAAGCGCGACTCGGGACTGCGCGCAGAGGATGGGTTGACGAACTTCCCAGCATCCTCTGGGCGCATCGAACAATGCCAAAGACTAGCACAGGCGAGACTCCGTTCAGTTTAGTCTATGGATCTGAGGCCGTCATCCCAGCCGAGATAGGTTTACCATCACCGCGCATGATAGCTATGGAAAAATAGAACAACGAACATGAAAGGAGAATGGATTTGGACCTTCTCGAAGAAAGGCGCGAGAACGCCGCCATAACAGAAGCAAGGTACAAATCTAAGCTCGAAAAATACTACAATGCGCGCGTCCGCGTTTGCACTTTTGTCCCCGGTGATTTTGTCTTGCGCGACAATGAGGCGTCAAACGCTGAAAAGCCAGGCAAATTAGCGCCAAGATGGGAAGGACCATACGTCATTAACGAGGTCCTAGGCAAGGGAGCATATACCCTAAAAAGGATCGATGGGACCCTAGTTCCCCGCACCTGGAACGCACAACAGTTGCGCAGGTGTTACATATGATCTAAGCCTTCAAAAGCATACAGGCAATGTCTTTCTTTATTATATGTTACAAAGCCTTGCGCTTTTTATCAATACAAACATTATTCCTATTACTGTTTATTACAAATTGCATGTAATTTTTTGGGTTCGCGCGAAAACAATATGGTCAAACATTGTATACTTCATGAACAGTCTAAAAAAAAAAAGGGCAAGCTGCTATGCCTTTTAGACAAACGTTCAAACATGAGCACAATACCATCTCTCATTCGCCTTACCTATCCAAAAAAGCAATTAAAAACATGCAACATATTGTAATTCAAACACGTACGAAGAAAATACATTTTATCACCAAGTGTAACAAAACACTTCAGAAACAAGATCATGACAATGATCTTCACAATTTTAGTTCCAGAAACTAAAATAGTCAAACAAAAAACCTTGCTTCTACAAGATAGCAAGATGATCAAACAATCAATAAACACCGATCACACCCGTGATCTTCAAAAGATGAGTTTATACTAACGGACTTATATACACAATCAAAAGACAGGACGAAACAAAACCTAACCAACCATAGGTTCGTCTTCAACATCCATCTTCACCGGAGGTTTCTTCCGACGACGCTGGTACACCAACTGACATATACTCGGACGGAGGGTTGGGAAACGAGCCATTAAATCTTCAACCGACAACACGACGGCCTCATTATCAACCTCCGGCGACTGAAGACCAACGTCAACAGACCTGACAGCAGACATCATCTTACCAGTTCCAGTAAGCAGCGGCGATGGAGAATCGGCAAGTAACAAAAGAGCTTCAGCAGCTTCTCGAACCCTTAAGATATCCGAAAGGCGCCGGGAACGAACGGTACTTTTTCCCTTCATCTTCTCCAAGTAAATGATAAAAGGAATCCCAATACATATATATATATATAAAAACTCAACCTCGGAAAATGGGAACCCTGCTCATCATTAGTTATCAGAATTATATCACTTACGGCGCTACAGGAGCCAGGGTCACATCCTCATTAATAAGGTCTGACAAGCGCCATTACGAAATTCAAGAACAAAGAGAAAAATACCCACTCTGATTGCTAGTTGACGTCATCACGTGTCAGAGCATGATTACAAAGATTTTTTCCTTTTTCCAACAGGATAAATCTTCTCATAGAAGCTTTCTTATTTTAAACGCGCCCAAAAACATTTCCCTCTCATAAGTCCAGTGCTCCACTTACTTGCATAAGTACAACACTAGACTGGGGGGACTTGAAGGGGTAAGGTCCCAAAAACCTCTTAAAAAGGATTTGAGACCATACCACAAACTAACTTTTCTAGCCTTTTGACCTTGCGCGGCCGCGCACTGGTCTTACTAAAGGAAGAAAGGAATCAGTAACTTATAGTCGCGCGCCCAAAAGATAAACATAAATCTTTGCGCCTTCTCCCATTCAATAAAGGATTAAAAAGCCTTTGTACAATACTTCCGCCACAACACCCAGACTTAGATATTATTTTACCCAGGCTTGGGATTTATTTGCCTGTGTCCACACAGTAAGGTATCACACCGGATTACGATAGTAATCTTCTAGAAAGAAATACAATCATGCACCACCCAGACGGTTATAACCGTCTGGACACGTGTCATTACCACAGACAACCCTGGAATCACAACGAAGGCATGCAATTGGAGAGTAATCTCCACTTAATCACTTTCCACGTGGCGATTCCCCAGCCACAGATCAAACCACGATCCGTGTGCATTCACATCGGATCGAGGCTAAGGGACGTCAGATCAAAGAATTCAAACGGAAGAAAAATAACCGCTACGGCGTTAGGCATTTTCCGTTATCTTTTCAATAACAGGTTTTCCCTCCCAAACTCCCGGTTATAAATAAGAGAACTGTTCAGGTATAAACTCAGACTACTCTCACTCTTCAAATACTTATCTTCTCCGATACCAATACTTATTCTCACGCCGGAGTCGGGTCAAGGAGAGAACCCTCTTCTCCCCTTGGCGAGGCTAACGGTGTTCTTTTTTGCAGAGCTACCGGAGAAGTTAATCCATTACGACTGAATCAACCGAGAGAGAGCTAACCCTTTATGCGGATTCAAACCCCCTAACTATCTCGGTTCCGACCATTTAGTTAGTGTTTCTTCAACTTATAAAAATAATTAATAAAAATATCTTTTTTTTTAATTTAAAGCTTTCTGTTTTATATTTTATTATATTTGTTTATAAAATCAACATATTTAGAGTTTATTATTTATAAACCCTAAACAATATATTAATTTTTTTAAAAAGAAATTAAAATTTTTAACTAAATTAAGTCATAAAACAAAAATAATGTTTTTGTAGTCTTTTTGTGATTAAAACAATGTATTAATTATACTAGCGGTAAGACCCGTGTGCAAACACGGGTCGTTTTTAGAAAACCATGCATAACACATATTGATAGAACATATACATATGTGTATAGATATTGTATCAAAACGTGTTATCTATTATAGCTAAAAGACAACTATAAGTAAATATAAAAGATATTTAACAAACTTAATAAAAGATTTCTAACAAACTTAATAAAATTCATCAGTTACATATTATTATTTATACTCTCTTATTCAAAAAAGAGTGTATCCACCCATTGACAATATAAATTGTTATAAACATAAATACATATAAAAGATGTCTAACAAACTTAATAAAATTCGAATACAACTTATCCGATGACAGTTGTTTGGAAACTTCTGTTGGTCGTTGGGAACAGTGTGAGTCAAACAGTCGTTAGATAAACAGAAGTTATGAGAACAGATGATAACTTTCAGCAGTTATGAGAACAGATGATAACTTTCAGCAGTTATGAGAACAGATGATAACTTTCAGCAGTCGTTAGATAAACAGAAGTTATGAGAACAGATGTCTAACAAACTTAATAAAATTCATCAGTTACATATGATTATAAATGATGAGTATAGTTATATTTATATTTATATAGACTTATAAATAAAATAATTAAATAATTCAGTCGGTAAATACTTAAAGTTTAGAGTATAAAAACTTAAAGTTTAGATTGTGCTGAGTCTTGTTTTTCTTCCCTAAGTGTCTGAAGAACCATTTTGATGATGTATTCTTCTTGAGCCTTGTCTTCTTTTGTTAATTCATCCATCTGCTTTTGTTTCCTTCTTTGATAAAGCATGGTAGCATGTGGAGCAGTGGGTCTCCTGATTGGCAATTTTTGTTGTTTGACTGGAACCACTGCTTCTGGATAATCAGGCTTTTTAGGAGCAGTGGGATCTCTCTTCCTTAACTCTTCCAACCTTTTGTAGGTAGCTAACACCTTTTGTTCTGTCCACCTTGTAACCTGGTTCCTTGACCCATAATCAGCAGTTATCAACTCTTATTTCATTCTTTTCAGTTTCAAGGTCCTTTCTGGTACATTTTTCTTGTAATTGGCCCAAACTAGAGGAGTTTGCTTTACCTTGTCTTGAATCATCTTTTGAATTCTGGCTGTCTCCTCTTGCAGTTCACTGATGGTCCATTCTTTGTATTGATACTTTTCTGCCCTGTACTTCTTGTATGCCATGGTGTATTAAATATAGTCATTTCTCATGCTTTTATCATCTTTTTCTGATAATTTCTGACAAAGGACTTTTGAGAACTGCTCTAAAGTTCTAACTTTGGTGAGCAGGTATTGATAATTTCTTTGAATCTCTTTGTCAGACTTTCCCTCTGTGTCTCTTTTAGATATACCATCTGCTTGTTGGGCCTTTATTTGAGATATTCTTCTATATTTCTTGGCAAAGGATAACCTTGAACAGATGGGAGTTTCCTCTTTTCAGGATCATCTTCAGATTAGAAGGATTTGATTTCCTCCCTGACTGCTGGAAGATCTAGAGGATATTGTACTCCTGCAGAGACAATGGCAGTGTTTTGATTGAAGGGTTGAACTGAAGATAATGGAACAGGGTTTGGAATGGTGACAAGGGACAGTGGTTGTGTAGATGTTAGAGTTGGGGAAGTGTCATCTTCCAATACAATGTTTGTTATCCTTCTCCTTTTGTGCTTTGGAGAAGTTGGTGGTGTATTTGTGGGTTGAGTGGCAGTGATTTAAGTAGTGGGTATTTGACTAACAGCTGTTGAAACAACTGGTGTTTCAACCACTGTTATCACTACAACAGTTGATGTGTCAACTGTTGTTTTCTGCTTTTTGGCAGGTGGTTTTTGTGGGGGTGATATTGTTTTTGGTATGGCAGTGGATGGAGTATGGGTTGATGTAGTAGTGATGGCAGTTGTTGAGATAACATCTGTTGGTTTGGAGGTTTGATGAGAGGAACTTTTGGGGATTTGAGGAGTTTGTTTTGGTGGTTTTGGAAGGTGTGGTTTTGGGTTGGCTTACTTTTCTGGTAGGTTGTCTTCTTTTAAGTTTAGAGGTACCCTGCTCTTCTTTTTTCATCAAAACTTTCTTCTCCTCCTCAAACCTTTTAGACCCTTTTATTTCCATTGACTCTTTCATGTTTGCCTTTAATGCAGCAAATGCATTTTGAGTCTCATCAACCTTTTTGTAACCATCTGGCCTTGGGATTTCTACCATAAGTTTGGACATTCGTTCTGGTGGCATGTATAAACCATCTTCTTTTCCCTTCTTCCCTTTAGTTTTCTCCCACTTTTTGACATCATCAGGATTTTCAACATAGATGATTGAAGGAGGAGCAGTGCCAGTGGTTTGAAGCAGATGAGCTTTAATGGCTTTGATATTTGCTTGAGTATATTTGTACCTAGTTCCATGACATTTCTGACCATTTGAAGTTGAACTTCATGCTGTTGATCTGCATATTGTCTTTGTTTATGAAGCAGATGTTGAAACAGATGCCATAGCTCAGCAGGGGATGGAGCAGATGTTGCAGATGGTGCAGCAGTGGGTGTAGCCTTTTGAGCTTGTAACAACTGTTGCAGCATAGTTTTGATTTCTGCAACAGATGTGTGAAGTTTATCAACCCTCTTAGTCAATTCTTTGTATTTTAAACCATTACCCAAGTTAATGGGATCATCTGATTTCCCACCAGTGGTGGTTGTATCAATGGTTGACTTAGGAAAAGTTTCCCAAAAATCATCCACTGATGCCCCTTGTTCTCGCTACTGGGGACTTTTTTCTTCAACAGAGCTTACCATTTTAAGGTCACAAGTGTATAATGGAAACACACCAGTGGACACTATGGTTCCCAAAGAAGAAATTGCCTTCAAGGGAGTCTCACTAATGAAACTACTGTCCAGGTGTAAACCAGTGGGTTCAACACCTGTAGTAGCTGCTCCACTTGAACTACTGACAGGAATTACTTGTAATTCCTGCAGTGTAGCCTCCTCAACTGTTGGTGGGTTAGCAGAGATAGAGACACCAGACTCCGTCACTTGTTGTGGTATATTCTCATTGACAGGTGATTGAGAAGAACTGATTTTTATCTGAGCTATATCAAGTGCATCCAACAGAGGTATCATTGATAGTGGGAGTTGTACAGTGAAGATAGGGGTAGAAAGAGAATTTGCCCCGAGAGCTGAGCTGTCGAAGATAGATTCAAGTGAATCCATTCCTTCATATTGTGGTGTCCCTGTTGATACAACCTGGTCCTTTTGAGAGGATGCAGGAGGAGTTTTAGGCTTAGGTTGAGATCTTTCTTCCATCTGCTGTGAGGAAGTAGCAGCAGTGATTTCAGGTGACTTTTGTGTTGTCACAGGTGTTACCTCTAGGATCTCATCTTCCAGAGTCACCATTTTGGTGGGTTTGGGGGGTTTTTGGATAGTTTTCTTTTTGGTCTTTTTGGTGATTTTTGGTGTGGGTTTCACAGCAGGGGTTGTGCTTCTGTGATCACCAGGAGCAGTGGACTCAACAGCAGGGGCCTGAGGAGCAGTTGTTGCTGCTAAATTCTGCTCAGGTACCTCTGTTTGTGTTTTTGAAAGTTTTGACAGCCTTGTGAATGTTACAGAAGTTAGACTGTTTATTTGAATAGGATTTCCTTGGATAAGCACATGTGCATTATCCTTTGAAAATTTCTTTTGAAGATAAAAACGTAAAAACCTTGGAAACAATAAAAATGATTTTTTATTAACATTCTTAACCATATCATTGAAAATCTCCTGAGAGTAGTTAAAATTTTCTTCAGCCATGATAGCAAAGCCCATGTATTGGATTTTCAATGGTATTTCCTTAAAAGTTGTTGTTTTATTTGACACACACATGAGGAGGGTATGGAATAAAAACCTCGGAGCAGGTGGAAAACTGCCCTTTTGTAAAGTTTCCTTTTTCATTTCTTCTTCGTACCCTCTCTCAATGAAATCAGTTTGGTACTCTGTTTTTTGGAAAGAGCTTTTACCTGTAAGATCATTGATTTCAAAAACCTCTGAAATGGTTTGAGGTGTGATGACCACTGGAATTCCCCTTATTGATGAAGTAATAGCTATGGTCTTTTTGTCCTTAGTTTCAAGCTTTGCATTTTTCCAGAACTCTCGTTTGGTATCCAAGTAGATGGTTTCATTGCAGGTCAACAAAGTTTTGTACTTTGAAGATGAAAGTGCATCAATCACGGAATGAAAACCAGTGTTTTGACTTGTTTTTGCAAGTGTACACACGCAGTTATGACGGGTTTTAAATGGAAGATCCATGATAAATCAAAGGTATTTAAGAACGAAGGAAAAAGATGAGTGATTTGAGAGAATTTAATGAAAACTGCTTTTGAAAGGAATTTTGAATTCGACTCGACAGTCAAAACCCTGTTTGGGGTTTTGATCAGGGGTTTATAGGTGGAAAAAGTGAATGCTGGCGTGGCAGCGGTTACAAAGGATCTGACGGCTAAGTACTGTCCACGTGACAACCTCTGATGAATAATGGATGACAGTTGTTAGGAAACCACTGATGAATCAATATCAGTAGTTTACAGTGCTGAAAATGAAAACAGTAGCTGATTATAACTATCAGTGGATAGCCTATCAGTGGATTAAAACACTGATCTTTAACAATAGTCATTATATAAACAGTGGTTCAAGCATGTTCCTTCTCCAAAATAACAATATTTTAACCCATCAGTCGTTTCAATCCCCTTCAACCTCCACAAAACACTATTTTAACCCAACAGTGCTTTTAAACCACCATTTTAACCAAACAGCGGTTTCAACCACAGTTTTCTCAACAGTAGTTCCAAACATCTGTTTTCATCCATCCGTTGACCAAAGTCAACAGATGTATCAACCACTGTTTTATTTTCAAACATATGTTCCCAATAACAGAGCTTTGATCATTTAAACATACATTGGCCAATATTACAAGCTTTTACACTCTCAAACCTAAATATTTATTTACTTAATTTAAATAACAAACATGGTTAATAATTTTAACACAACTAATTATATAAAAACTACAAGTGTCAAACAGAGGTAACTATATAATAAACAAAGTTCAAAACAGCAAACAACAATCAATAGAATACAGCATACTAATTCCAAATCAATGGGCGAAACAGCATACAAAGTTTATCCATCTGTTGACCCAAGTTAACAGATGTATCAACCACTGTTTTATTTTCAAACATCTGTTCCCAATAACCGAGCTTTGATCATTTAAATAGACCTTTGCCAATATTACAAGCTTTTACACTCTCAAACATAAATATTCATTTACTTAATTTAAATAACAAACATGGTTAATAATTTTAACACAACTAATTATATAAAAACTACAATTTTCAAAACAGCAAACAACATTCAATAAAATACAGCATACTAATTCCTAATCAATTGGTGAAACAGTAGTCTCGATAAGTAAAGCTCCTTTCGGACCATTGTAGTTGTCAACATGTTGGAGGTATTTCAGAAGTTCGTTGCTCAGATCAACTTCAATCATATCCCCCCAGATGCTTGTTATCAGCCACTTGTTGTCTTCAATTATATTAGTCCTTCGACGCCTATCTACATAATCAACTACACGAGGATTATTGAAAACAAACACCTTCATCTAGCCTTCTTCTTCATATCTGAGCAAATCAGCAGTTAGCTCAGCAGACTTCCAATAACAATCAAATGCAGCCTCTTTGCGATGGTCAAAAAATGCCCTTGGCAAGGATTGACTACAATACTCTCTGGAAAACGAAGCATTCTGAAAGTCTCACTCAGAACATCAAAAGCAACGATGTTCCTCTCACCTAGTGGATACCGATAATTTGAAACCATAAAATATATGGTTTTATCAGCATAAACTCCTGTAGACCATGAATAACCACTTGAACCATAATTGTTTACGCTACCGAAATTTATTGTTCTCCATGACTCACGACGTCGTGAGTAAACACGAGCACGGTAACATCTGATGTTCAGCACTTTCAGATCATTGAACTGATCAAAATAAATTCCACCAGTATCAGAGTTTCGATCATGATTGTAATTGAAGTAGTCATCAGACAAAACCTTATAGCGCCTGGTAGTTGGATTCCAAAGAATCAGCTCACAGCAAATCCCTTCATTGCAAACTAACAACAAACCATTAAATGACGATAGAATACGTAAGAAGCTAGGGTGGACATTGTTAGGAAAACTTAAGGTTTTGCTTCTAACAACATCCAAATTACCAGCAACTACGTCGTCAACGACAATTTACGTATCTTTAAAGGAGAGTAGTTTCTTTTGTACTGAATCTCCACTTCGGAGAGCATGCATCATCTGAAATCCATGACTTGACAATTCCCTATAAAAATTCTTGGAAAGACATTTGAAACGGCCAATATCTTCTGCAGAGAGCCTTGTGAAAATCTCGTCAACAATCACTTGAAACCCAAATTTTTCCATTTTGCAGTGAACCAATGCGTCTTTGAAAGTAAAAGAAATTGTAATGATATTGATAAACAAACAAATTTTGAAGATGATTGAGTAGATGGATGAAAACGGTAATGATCAAAAGCTCTGCCCAATGTATTTTATATACCCAATGAAGACAGTTATGACTAAATACATCGTCAGACGAAAGAATATGATGTGACACTCGTTAGGCTTTTAATGCGTTTCCATGGGAAAAATATAAAATTAAACACGTTATTATAATTACAATTAACCTCTTCATTTACCTATAAGACGCCTTTACCATAAGACAGAACTGATTGAGTGACGTGCATTAATTGCAAAGTACATATCCTCAGGCATTTTGAATTTGAAATTACCGGCAATTTCAAAACCACTGCTATGGTATATGTTTGCCAAAGGAAAAATTTGCTAAGTTATACTTTCTTGGCTATGGGCAGTAGTTTGCACTCTTAAATGTGGGCCAGACCTTTGACATTTAAATATAGAGCAGTAGTTTGAAATTAAATGTATTTTAACTCAGATAAAAAATTGACACATCAGCAATCATCATTTAGTCATAACTCAGATAAAAAATTCATTCATTTGGAATACAAAGATATTGCGAACATCTGTTAAAGCCTCTCCTGTTCGCAACAGTAGCAAGTCAAACAGATCTTGGCAACAACAGATGTTGGTAATTGAGAGGAGGAAATTCTTCGAAAAGCTCTATTAGGCAACAACAGATGTTGGCAACAGTAGCAAGTCAAACAGCCGTTAGATCAGCAGATGTTGATTTAGAGCAGATGTTCTCTTTTGGCAAACTTTAACTTTGATAGATCTATACACTAACAGAAATTGATACAAGATCAACATAATCTAATTAAACTCAGAGACAATTTCACTTCTACATCAAAAGTACCGATCTGCACTAATCAGATGATATTAAAAACTACATAATAATACTTATTCAGCTAAAAATTACAACGAAACTTTAAAATCTAACAACACCAAGAAATTTACGAACCTAACAGCAAAAATTTAGTGCTCTTAGCTTAAAATTTAGTGCTTTTAGCTTTAAATTCCATCAATGTATATCTTCGACAATAGCCATGAACTCCACGGAAGTACTCAATGCATCAACATCAGGTTTCTAGAAACCTGATCTCTCGTGAACAGACCAAGATGCAGTACATGAAAACACTTCTTCAGGTGTTGAAGAGTAGCCCTATCCTCATATACTTAATCCTTAACTTTGTTCATAAAGAGCTGCTTTAAACCAAACTTTATGCTTCTTTTAATACAAAAAAGGCAGGAAAGACCATTACTCTAGTAAGATAACAGCAGTAGCAGACCCTTTCTTGCGTTTAGTATGAACTACTGCGGCTTCTACAACATCATCATCTGCCCAAAGTCATATATAATCATCATTTAGTCATAAGAAAAAATTATTTTAAATGTACATTTAAAAATCTTTCTTTATGTTTAATTTAACTTTATGCTTCTTTTAATACAAACCTATAATAACCCGCAGCAGATTGTGTGAATTTCAAACAACTGTGATTAGACTGAAATATAAAGCGAGAATTAGAGTATATCACTTCAAAATTAAAAACTCAAAATTTCAAAATTGGAGTAGCAAAAAACACATACTTTAAACGATGTTGGAACAATGATACTGGAAACAACCGTAGAACAATCATCATCATTTAGTCATAACTCAGATAACAAAACTTTAGTAAAAATCAAAAACAAAAACACATACCATGATCAAGGCAAACCACATATCCCCAAAAATTTTTCTGAAAGTGGGTCAAAGAGAGCTTCAGTTTTCTCTTATCCTTTATGAACAAATGCCGAGTATTGAGAAGAAGAGATTTGAGGGAGAGATAAATTAGAAATGTGGTTTGAAAATACAAAAAGAAGAGAACACGTTTATATAAGAAGATAATTGGCACAAGTGAGTGAGTCACATGCATTAATTGAAAATTACATATCCCCATGCATTTTGAATTTCAAATTACCCGCAATTTCAAAACATCTGCTACTACTTTCTTGTAGACGGCCAGTGGTTTGCCCTTTGGAATGTGGGCAAGACCTTTAACATTTGAATACACAAGGCAGTGGTTTGAAATTAAATTAAATGTATTTTAAAGTGATTTATATATTAGGCTTTATTATGCGATAATGACATAAGAAAAGCCTTGTTGGACAGCCTCTTCTGCTGACACATCAGCTTTTCTTATGTTATTGAGATTTCTCCTTTTATATAAAGTATAGATAGATAACGATAAATAAATAAATAAAAACATTAAATTCACTTTAAAAAAGAAGGTGGAGGGGGGGGGGGAATTGGATTCGAACCCAGGTCTGTGGATGGTTAAAGATTGGTTTATATATCACACGCTATGACTACCAGCTGGGCTACCAGTTCGTTGGTAGTTATAATTGATTTAATTATTTTTATATACATTCTATGTAAACCCAAATACCAAATTTATAATCTATAAACCTTAACTCTTTATTTCTGAAATCGTATACAAATTGCCCTCTGTTATCTCAAATTAATGGAGGGCTTTTGATTAATATTCCATGACAAACAAAACTCGCACGGTAATTGTATCTTAATGAGCTCGGAAAGAGGCGATTGAAGGTTAGCCGGAGTATAGGATTTTCGGCGAGAGTGTAGGGAATAGCATATGAGAATTTGAGGGTGATTTTGAGTTGTGGAGAGTTGGAAAAGGGTCTGGGGTCTCATATTTATACACCAAATCAACGAGCAACAGATAACGACAGTTCATTAATTTTCAAAGTTGTATGGGTTATCGGATATTCATGAGACACTGCGAATTATAGGCTAATATTCGAGATAAAGGTATGAGTATGATGGAGATAATGATTATTAAGTTCAACAAACAAAATAAGGGATTCCAGTTTCGCCGAAACCCGATTTAGACTCCCCGAAGAAGAAGGCCCAAAAGTGGGATTTTGTTTTGAAAAGTTTGATCTCTTTGTCAAATTTAGTCCCCGTGGTTTAGTTCTTTACATGTTAAATTGAAAATTTATTTCCTTTTGTATTCAAACTTTGACAAAATGACATTTTTGCCTTAAGCTTTTTTTTTATAACTTATAAACTTTGTACTTAAACAAAATCTTTTATTTATCAAAACTTTAACCTTTTATAAAATTAAATTTATTTAAGATTAAATCATTAAAAAATATATTTATTTGTTTTTAAATAATTTCACAAACTTGAATAAAATAAAAAGAGAAATTTTGGAACGTTTTATAGATGAAAGATCGGTTCAAGAAAATAACATAGTTAAAATTACCGAATGTTACAGTCTCCTATACTTTAGAAAATTTCGTTCCAAAATTTATTGGAGGAGGCTGTTGGGTAAGTTCGTGATTACTTGGACTGGTTGTAATGTGAATGTTATAGTTATGTTGTTGGGTTTAGAGGAGTACATGATATTCGGGAAATAGAATGTGACAAGAAAAATGTTACGACTATCGTAAAAGCATAGAACATGGCATGGCAAGCAAAGGTTCAAAGTCGAGAGAAAACAAAACTCTTATCGTTATATAATAGAGGCATATTGGTTATCAACGAGAAACATACCGTTCACCACATCGTTGTTGGTTGGTGCCTCATTAGCGTTAATGTTGAATGTAAGTACAAAAATGTCTAATTCCTGTGTCTTTTGTAATAGTCATTTTGTTTATTAGGTAGAACGTTTCGTTTGAGTAGTGTGTGTGGTTCAGTCCTGTGCACAGGGTCCTACGCCTATAAATATGGTAGTGATGCACATGGACTTCATAACTTTAGGATCAGAGCTTTTGTAAAGGAGGTGCTATTGAAACGACATGCTGCCAAAATTCAATCAGAACGTTTCTTAAGTACTCTAAGCATCACCACACACATATATGGATTCCGACTTATATTTGTGTCGTAGATTCCGTTCTCGTCATTCTAAACATTTTAATTGCGTTTACGTGATCGATTCCTGAACATTCATTGAAGGCACACCCACGAGCACCTTGGTTACCTTGATTCATGTTGGCACGTCTTGGGCATTGGTTTCGATAGTGGTTTTCGTAACCACACTCGAAACACTAGCCAACATTACATCTAGTGATTTGACAGGGGTAGTAGTAGGTTGAACGGGGCACCAGGTGGGTTAACATTAGGTCCAAAATCTACACAACAAGTATTAGCCAATTGTCCATACCTACCACATCGGGTACATACGGCATAGTATATGGGTAGGGTGGTGTAACTACAAGTGTTGCATAGAGCCAGGTTTCCCACATATGGCCTTTTCTTGGGAACCTAGGTCGTAGGGACTATTTGGGCTACATGGGTTGCTTGGGTCACATGAGCAGCTAGGGTGACAGAATTATTCTGAGTGGCTTTACGCTTCTTGCTGTTACGAGAGATTTCAGCCTTTTCATCCTTGGTTGTTTCCATAGTGGCCTTGTTACTTGCCATTTTATCGCCCTTTTGACATGTGTCGAGTGTGGTATAATTTTTAGTATATTTTTAGCACTTTTTACTCGTTATCAAGCTTTAAATTTATAAAACATGATACAATATAATCATTCTCTACAACACGTTAGGGCAAGTGCACCCATCGTTGGCGTAGCATAGTGATGATAAGATACCAAGGTCGTCCATGGACACAAGAGCTTTTGATATCGGAATATTTTCGACGTCTAATCTAACTAAAAATTGGAGAAAATGTGTTAGTAAGTTTGAAAAGATAAAAGAGAAAAAATACATATAAAATCTTAGTAAAAACAATAAACAAGATAGAATCACTTGGTTCCGACTCCTCATTTATGTATCCTATGATGATTTCTATACTTCGGGATTTTTAAGAGATTATCTTAGTTATTGTGGCATATCCCACTTTTGGAGGCAACGCTACCCTCGGCCATATTTGTCCGAGTCAGCAGGGATACAGTCCTGTAAGGCCGGATTATTAAAAGATAATTAAGTAAGTTATTAATGAAAATTGTGCCATGTCCCTCTTTTGGAGGCAACGCTACTCTCGGTCATATTGGTCTGAGTCAGCAGGGATACAGTCCCGCAAGGCTGGTGTAAAGTTTTAATAGTAGTATCCTTATAACGGATTCAAGCCGTTCTTACTTCCCCCTATTTGATGCTATCTACCTCAAGATAAGTCCTAATAAGCTTGAATCAAGTTCTTGCATGATCTATACCCTGAACGAGGCAAGAACTTTTTCCAAACTACCCTTCTGACCCCCTTCCAGGCAGTTAACGTGCTTTATATAGACCGTAAAGACACGAATGAGTGAATCAACAAAACATGAACAAATGATATAATAAAGTTCACTTTCAATATAAAAAACTAGTTATTAAAGTCATTAATACAAATCCAAATAAAAAGTAGCCAAAAGTTGGAAATTAAAAGTAATACATAAAAGATTTGTCTTCACCAAGTGATGTAAGAGATTAGCCTAGCCAAGCATGTCATTTGATCGACAAGAACTCTTAAGGTCAATCTTGGATCTCGAGACAAATACACACACTCTAAAGGTGGATAATGGTGGAATGTGGTGGATGATGATGTTGGATTGGTTGTGGAATGGTGGCAAGTGATAGAGAAGTGGTTTCCCAAGGAATGGGTTGGAAGTGAACCAAGCCCCTCTATTTATAGGTGGATTATGTCCCTTCGTTTGGCCCCGTGTCCATGGGGCACAAACCGTGTCCCTTCTTTCTCTATCTTCATTTAATGCCCAGTGTCAGATCGTATACACACACAGCCTCGTGTGACAGTAGGCATGGCCCCGTGGTCAACTTTGTGAGGTCCATTGGGAGATTCTGCGTATATGAGAGTTGACCACGACCCATATCCTCGGGACACGGCCCCGTGTCTCCTGTCTGCTTTGTTTTGTCTTGTCTTGATCTGCATGGCCTCTGAACACATTCTATGGTGGGGCATGACCCCGTGTCTAGATGGCATGGCCCCGTGCTTTGTCTTCTGGATTATCATTTTGGTCTTGGGGTGTAGCTTGGAGGGTAGGCATGGTGGGTCAACTCCTCTTTCTTGTATTTGTGTTGGTTTTTGCTGTTAATTTGTTCTTTTGTACGTTTAAGCTTATTTAGTCCTGAAAAATCAAAAGTATACAAAGAGACGCACTTTTTCAACATTAGTACACAAAAGGGGTTGATTTAATGCGTTGTTTGATATAATTTATAGAGTAAACTGCCATTTTAGTCCCTGTGGTTTAGGCATTTTTGCCATTTTAGTCCAAATCTCAAACTTTTTAAATCTGGGTCCCTGTGGTTTCATCTTTATTGCCATTTTAGTCCAAAATTCAAAATCCCTCTTTTTTTTACTGTTCCAAAAAATTTGAGATTTGGACTAAAATGACAATAAAAGTAAAACCACAGGGACCAAAATGACAGTTTACTCTTAATTTTGGACTAAAATGGCAATAAAAGTGAAACCACAAGGACCCAGATTTAAAAAGTTTGAGTTTTGGACTAAAATGGCAAAAGTGCCTAAACCACAGGGACCAAAATGGCAGTTTACTCTAATTTATATGTTGCAGTTTGCGCATATCACCCTTCCTAGTTAAGGTGCTTGCTTTGACGTAGTTATCTATTAAGGTGGCTGCTAGGCAGATAGCATCTTCGGTAGTGGCCGGTTTACTTCCCTGTACAACATCTTGGATTTGCATAGGCAAATGTCACACCCCAACCGATGACGGAAACATCGGGATGAGACGAACAAATCGTTCAAAAGCATTATAACACTATTGTGACAATACGATTTAAATCAAATTTCATAAAGATTCTAAAATGTCATACAAGGTTCAAACATAATCAAAGCTTTGTTTATTTCTAAGATGAATTTCTAAGTCCATCCTAGCTTGTTTCTTGATCACTTCGTCTATCAACCTGCAACATGTATTAAAATAACATTAACAAAAAGTTGGCAACTATACAAGTTTAATACATAGCATAAAATAGAATAAAAGTTTAAATACTCATATCCAACACGAATAACATGATCCAAGTTACCACTTTGCCTTTCCCAATAGACTAGCGGGAGGTTAACACGTTCAACTTGTTCAATACAATCAACTTGTTCAACACATTCAACTTGTTCAACACGATCAACTTGTTCAATACGATCAACTAGTTCAATACGTTCAACTTGTTTAATACGTTCAACTTAACAATACCCCAAGACTCAAGGGCATTGAGATTAACACGTTCAACTTGCATAGCATATGAGATTAATAAGCAACAAAATGTTTCGTGTTTAAATGTGGATAGAGTGTGAATATAACAAGTTTCAAGCGTTGCGTGTTTTTGTATAGAATACATGTTGCACCCAAAGTGTTTAAAAGTAAAAATGAGATCGAGTATACGCATATTAGTTGCGTAGCGATTTCTTGTAATAACGCACGAGTAAAGATTGGGAATCCAAGAGAACGAACGTAAGCGATTATCCTAAATATTTAGAATAACACATAATGACATTAAAGATAAAAGAGTTTAAAATAATGTGTTAGTTATTTTTAGTTATTAGAAAATTTAAGCTTGTAACAGGAGTCAAAATAGATTGTCAATTATATATGTTATTGATAGATTTAATGGTTTAAATTTTAAAAGGGAAAAGAGTTTCAAATAAAGCTGTTAATTACATTCTACCATTAATGATATAAAAGGGTTTAACATAGATCGGTTAGCTATTGTGGTTATTAATAAGTTGTACTTTTAACTAAATAAATGAGTAAATAATATATAGTGTTTAATGGATTCAAATAATTCATATATGATAAAATCTAAAGGGAATGAACAGTGTTATGTGATTTACCTCATATTCATTTATTAGACTATGGGGTATGGGGCGAGGGTTGGGGCGTGACTTGTGTATAAATGCCCAAGTCACCACCCCGGGTGGGCTTTGGTTTCGGTGTGGCCTCTTGGGCGGGAGTTTCAGCCCGGACGTTGGGCATGCCTAGCGGTCCTCCGTGGCCGGCTCTCATTGGCTGGGTTGGCTAGGCCATAGCGGCTAGGTTTAAATTTTAAAAAATAACCATTTGGCTACAAATGCCCAAGTCACCACCCCGGGTGGACTTTGGTTTCGGTGTGGCCTCTTGGGCGGGAGTTTCAGCCCGGCCGGCTCTCATTGGCTGGGTTGGCTAGGCCATAGCGGCTAGGTTTAAATTTTAAAAAATAACCGTTTGGCTACAAATGCCCAAGTCACCACCCCGGGTCGGCTTTGGTTTCGGTGTGGCCTCTTGGGCGGGAGTTTCAGCCCGGGCGTTGGGCATGCCTAGCGGTCCTCCGTGGCCGGCTCTCATTGGCTGGGTTGGCTAGGCCATAGTGGCTAGGTTTAAATTATAAAAAGTATCCGTTTGGACAAGCCAAACGGTTCGCCCAAGTAGTTTCAGCCCGGGCGTTGGGCATGCCTAGCGGTCCTCCGTGGCCGGCTCTCATTGGCTGGGTTGGCTAGGCCATAGCGGCTAGGTTTAAATTTTAAAAAATAACCGTTTGGCTACAAATGCCCAAGTCACCACCCCGGGTGGGCTTTGGTTTTGGTGTGGCCTCTTGGGCGGGAGTTTTAGCCCGGGCGTTGGGCATGCCTAGCGGTCCTCCGTGGCCGGCTCTCATTGGCTGGGTTGGCTAGGCCATAGCCGCTAGGTTTAAATTTTAAAAAATAACTGTTTGGCCAAGCCAAACGGTTCACCCAAGTCATTATAAAACCCTCCAACCCCACCGTCTGTCGACATCGCTACCCCAAACCTTCACTCCACCTACCCGAACTCGCTACCCACACTTGATACCGGCACAACGCGATGAAGGGCCGCCAACCCGGTGAGACCCGTTACTGGCCGAAAGCTTTCGCTAGCTACCGGCACAACGTGGGGACTGTTTTAAAGCCTACTACGATAGCGTCCCGGGCGGTGATATAAGTCACGAAGACCGGGTGGCGGTGGCCAACATCCAGTTCCGGGGCAAGGAGCGGAAGCCGTTTGACAAGCTCGCCCTGTTCGAAATCTACCTAACGCTTTAGGCTTTTTTTTTACTTTTGTAATCCTTTTTTTTTTTTTTTTTGTAGAATTTTGTAATTTTTAGGAACTTTTAATCATAATTTTAGGTTTTTTTTTAATTCTGTGTGTATTTTTTAATTTTAGGTTTTTTAAAAATTTTATAAAACTGGCCAACCCACGCGGGCTAGCCACGCCCCGCCATACCGACCCAACACGTCACTTACCAGCGAGGAGCTCGAAGTCCACGTGTCAACCCATGCCCCAAACCCCCACCCCACCATACCCCACTGTCGAAAACACAAATGACTTTCGCGCAACGCGCGTCATTTACAAACACTAGTTTAGCTAAATGAGTAAATAATATATAGTGTTTAATGGATTCAAATAAAAAGAAAATATTTATAACATAAAGAAGTATAAAGAATAAGATTTTAATTCATTTATGCATTTCTTAATAGTTTTTCTTTTTCATAAAAAAGAGCCATTTGACTACTATGTACAGGGGTGAGCAAAAGGAAAAACCCGACCCTACCCGACCATTACCAGACCCGACCCGAGAACAGATCAAACATAAAATATAGAACCGATTCACTACCCTAAATATAGGGTCGATTCCGGTCCATAGGTCCAAGTCGGGTTTCACCATGAAAAGAACCGAGAACCGACCCGACCCGACCCGATTTTATATGAAAAATTGGAACCGATCAAAATACCTAGGTACTTGGGTTCAGGTCGGGTTGGGTATATTTTCGGTTCGGTTCTCGGTTATTTTCGGTCCTGACCTAAACTTGCTCACCCCTAACTATGTATATTCACCTTTTTAACTTTCAGTTCTTTTATTCTTGATAAAACTAACAGTCTATCATTTCTTAATAAAACACATAAACAAGGAGTAGTTTTCCCTTAGTGAACTAACATGGAAATTACATGAACAATACATCATCTTCTTCATTATATAACCAAACCAAAAGAAAGAACCCACCCCCTGTGTGAAGTAATATGATGAACTTTGTCGTAATAGTTCATCGACCATTTAAACGAAAGAACAAAAATAGAGTACGATGGTATACCGAAACAAGATGATCCGTAAGTTCCATCGAAACTCCGGTTGATCCTTCGTACGGCTCCGACGGGTATGCGACTAGACTTCCGGCGGCTTATGGTCGTTCCGGCAAGGTGCAAATGCGGTGAGTGTGTGTTTATCGGGCAGAGAGGGTGAGACTTGAGAGGGTGGTGTCGAGATGTGTTGGTATGGGTATTTATAACATCCGAGTCGAACATGGTAAGAAGGATAATTATTGAGGAATGGGGAGAAGATCATGGTTAGGGTCGTGATTGTCTTAATCATGGAAATGCGGAATGACATCAATCACCGAGAAATCAGCGATTATAGGCAGAAATGGAAGGACAACAAGATGTTTACGCGGTTACGGCTTTGAGCGGCAACTTCTGTTTTTGAAAGAAACTTAACATTACGAAGGTATAACAGTGTGGTGGAACGTGCGCATGTTGTTTTCTGAACCGGGTGTTCCGGGTTCGAGTCTGGGCATCGCCCATTTTATTCCTTTTTGTTTTGATTCCATAATTAGGTTCCAAAATTGGCACAAAGGCCCCTCAAGTTTAAAGATCAATTAATTAGGTAATTTAACTTGGTTAATTTATATAACTAAGTTAACCTTAAACAAATTGGAAACCTAACAAAACTAACTAGGTTATTTTTATTAGACTAAACTTTTAATTGTAATATTAATTAATTTAGTTAATTAAACAAATAATAAATAAATATCCATATATATAACCGAATTAAAATTAGGATAAAATCTTTCAATGATTATTTATTCCGCGAAAGTTTTCAAGTTTCAAGGATTATGATCCGAATTTCATTATTTTACGAGCTTTAAATTAGTCAACACTCTCACCGTCGACCCAAGGGTGTAAGCATAGTCATTAGCTCCGATCTCACCCACCCAAACTAACGCATCCCGGAACACCACCGCACACTCTACCGGAGTCAACATTGCACTTTTACATTTCAACCCCTCCAATGTCTTATCTCTACCGGAGTCAACATTGCACTTTTACATCTTTGGGCTCTGAAGACACACCTACATCCACCTGAGCCGTCCCCCTCAATCCACTTAAACCCTGAGTGTGAAGATAAGTAACCAATTGAATGTGATCTTAGAAATGCAAGTGGTAGATATGGATGTCTTAGAATGCAAGTGGTAGATATGATGTGTAGAAGTATACGCTACTTTTTCATATACGCTACTTCTTCTGATGATGAATTTGATGATGATAATTTTGTCCATATCTTCGTTCTAAATTATGAGGCTTTCTGGATCACATGTTTTTGTTCACGATTATCATCTCCACTGTTACCGGTGATTGTTGTTTTATGTTTTTCTTCTTCGCACGCAAGGTATTCGACGAAATGCGTAGGTGATTTCTTCGGGGTTTTTTAACGTAGCGGTTCAATTACCTTTTGACCCATCAGCTGCGATTCCTTCTGGGTTGGGTTTTCTTTATTGGTGGTGGCGTACGCAACATTATCTAAGTGTCGACTCCGCTTACTTAGTTTTGTTATGGTTGGTTCTAATGGTTGCGGTTTCTGGCCTTGTCATTTCCGACGGTTTCATTGTTGCCCCGATGGCTTGGTGGGGGCTAAGGGATTCCCAAGGTTAATGACACATATCAAGAGTCACCATTTGGGCTCAGACGAGAGGAAAGATTCCTTGAGATGTGCAATTGCTGGCGATCTTAATCTTTTTATGTGGTGAGTGTATGCGCTCTCATGCTTTCAGTCGGGCGTTCCACCATGAGGATAAGGTTATTCGGTTTGTGCCAGGTGAGAGAGATGAACAGGGTTTTATTGTTGGCATCACTAGACCCGGTGTTGAAAACGTTGATACCTCGTCGGAAGAGTTGAGTGTAGATATTGATTTGCTTGACCGTGTTTTATCTCTCCCTATCAAGACTGTTAAGAGTATCTCCTTTAGTTGTCGTATGGCATTTACCCAAGTCTTAACTGCAGCTTTGGACAAGGTGGTTGCTATGCCTGATTCTGTTGAGGCATGAGTTCGACTTTTGATATTACCACGTTACACCTTGCGGGTGTTCAAGCCTGTTGGTCGTCAGGACAAGAGGTCGGGCAATGGGAAGACGGGCCAATGCCTTAGCATCCAGTGGTCTTTGGCTCAGTGGGGTGATCGTGAGGGTTTTGCCACTCTTCTCCAATCGTTGTTTGATCAACCTGCGAGGGGGGTTGCGGATGGAATAAAAAAGGGCACTGAGGATGATAATGAGTGTGGGGGGACCAATGTGAAACAATGTTTACGTAAGGTTGCTGATGGTCATTTCACTGCAGCGGTTAAGGTTTTATGCTCCTCGGGGGTCGCCCCTCTCAATAAGAATACTCTGGAGGCTTTAGTGGCTAAGCACCCATGTATGCCCCTCCTTCCATGCCTGCCTCCTTGCCTTCTGAGTCTCCTCTTGTGGTGGAGTCCGATTGTGTGCTCGGGTGTATTAAATCTTTCCCCAAAGGTACGTCGTACGGGAGAGACGGCTTAAGGGTCCAACATCTTTTAGATGCTTTTTGTGGGGAGGGGTCTGTGATTGATGATAGCCTGCTTAGGGCTACTTCAGCTATGGTTAATTTGTGCTTGGGGGGGGGGGGGGAGGTGCCCGAGGAGTCTGGCGGAGTTTGTTGCTTCTGCTCCTCTTACACCTCTTCTCAAACCGGATAATGGGATTAGGCCTATCGCTGTTGGGTCGATTTGGAGGAGGGTGATCTCCAAGGTGGCCATGAAAGGTGTTGGGAAGGAGATGGCCAAATACCTTGGCGATTTCCAGTTTGGGGTAGGGATTCCGTGTGGGGCAGAGGCCGTTCTTCATAGCGCGAACATGTTCCTTAATGAGTACCACCAAGATGGGTCTCTTGCTATGCTTATTGTTGATTTTTCGAACGCTTTTAATTTGGTTGATAGGACAGCCATACTGTACGAGGTAAGGAAAAGGTGTCCTTCTATTTCTACGTGGGTCGATTATTTATATGGTCAACCAGCTAGATTATATGTGGGGGATGAGTATATTTGGTCTACTACTGGCGTTCAGCAGGGGGACCCCTTGGGGCCCCTCCTTTTTGCCCTTGTTCTACACCCCCTTGTTCACCTAATAAGGGATCGCTGCAAACTTCTTTTTCACGCCTGTTACCTAAATGACGGAACGCTTATTGGATATGCCACCCAAGTGGCTAATGCTTTAGATATCATCAGAGCTGAGGGTCCTTCCTTAGGGCTTCAACTTAATATAAAGAAAACTGAAGTTTTCTGGCCAACCTACAATGGTGTAAAGGTTCAGGAGGGCTTATTCCCCCGGGGGATTGGGAGGCCGGTGCTGGGTGTGAAACTCCTGGGGGGTGCCGTTAGTCGTGATGCAGAGTTTATTAGTGGTATGGCTCTTAAAAGAGCCAACTGTGCAGTCGAGCTGATGAGGTTCCTTAAACGCCTACGGGACCCTCAGAGCGAGCTCCTCTTGCTTCGTTCTTGTATGAGTGTTGCTAAATTACTGTTTGGTCTTCGAACGTGTCAACCTTCTTTGGTCGGGGGAGCTGTCTCTATTTTTGATGAAGGCCTCCAGGGAGCTTTACAGGGTATTGTTGTTTGTGGGGGTGCCTTTTTTGGAGATCTCCAGTGGAGGTTGGCTTCTCTCCCGACCCAATTCGGTGGCTTAGGGATTTGTACGGCCGATGATGCCTCTTCATATGCTTTCGTGGCTTCAAGGGCCCAATCTTGGGGTTTACAAGACCACATACTCCGAGAATGTGGTGGGGATGTTTTAGACTCCGATTACAGGAGTGCGTTGGACCTTTTGCATAGTTCTCTTCCCGACCTTGATATTGGCGGTTTCTACATTAAAGACACCGCCCCTCCTAAATCCCAGAAAATTATGACGAATGCCTTATATGGCGAAATTGTCAAGAGGTTTGAAGAGAAGTTTGTTTTATCCCCTCGGCAAAGAGCTGTGTTTGAATGTCTACGTGCCCCACATGCTCAGGATTTTCTGTCTGTCGCACCTATTGAAGGCTTGGGGCAACACATGTCGGCTGTGGAATACCGTGCTATCCTTAGATACCGACGGATGATTCCTTTGTTCCCAGTTGACGAGCCATGTCCGGTATGCCGCAAAGCGTGTTTGGATTCTTTCAGCGAGCACGCGATCCACTGTAAAGAGCTACCAGGGTTTAAATATCGGCATGATTGGGTGAGAGATGTATTATGTGATGTTCTTAAGCGGGCCGGGATCTCTGCCAAAAAGGAGGCTCGTATAAATTTCCTGACTGACCCCTTAGAGGGGAGGTCCACTTTACGCCCGACGGACATCCTTGTGTTTGGATGGGAAGGGGGAAACACGCTTGTGTAGATCTAACTGGAGTCTCCCCCCTTGTCGGGCTCAAGGACAAGGGCTTTGTCGTAGGGCAAGCGGTGCTCAAGGCAGAGGCGAGCAAAGTGGTAAAACATGAGAAAGCCTGTCTGGAGAATCAACATGTGTTTGTCCCGTTTGCGTTTGATACCTTGGTGGTCTCGCTACTGACGCTGTGCGACTTTTGAATCGGGTTCAAAAAGTCGTTAATAGTAATTCTTCGTCGCTAAAGGTTTGAAACTTTGTATTTAGTAGAATTGGTTTTTCTATTCAAAAGGGGGTGGCGGCGCAACTTGTTGCCCGACTACCTGCCATTGCTTTGTAATTGCCCTTTTTCGTATGGAATGATATTACATATCTTAAATTAGACCAATGAGTATCAAGTGTCATTGCGAAATAGAGAATCAAAAATCCTTGGATAATATATCGTTCAAATGTGAATTTGATTTCAGCTGCACACAAGTCTAACATGAATACATGAACATGATTAAAAATAACTTCGTTTTTATTATGATCACTAGTCTCGGATTACAACTTGAAATAAAATAGATTACAACGAGAGTACGAGTGTCTAAAAATGGAAAGTACAACTTGACTTGTTAAAATAAGAAAGTACAAAAATGCGGAGCGTTACAGCAAACCACCTGGGTGTACTTATCAATGGTTCTAAACAGTGGTGTGACAATGTGGGGTACAAGTAGACTTAGTTCCTGAAATCGGGTGGTGCAGGCGAGGTTTTCTCGACTATCTTGAAAAAGACCCAAGAACTTAGATTTGAGTTTTTTTCATTTCGTTTCTTGGGCAAAACACTTCTATCATTAGATTTCAAAGATCATGTTAGGGCAAGTATAGAGGAACTTCGGTACCAAGAGTTTGTTTTGCTGCGTTCCACCAAGTAAGTGCCCATTGTTGAAGGACACCCGTGGCGTATTGAACCTTAAGGTTATCGGGATAGTTACTTTTCATGAAGATACTTTCCATATTTTTGAAGCACTGTAAGTGTAACACCTCGTAAAATCGTGTCCAATTATGTGAAGACACGTGTCCTGAACCCTAAACATGTACAAGCTTGAGGTAGGAGGACTAAAGTTGTCAAACAGTGAAAATATGTATGCGGAGGGACTAAAAGTGTCAACGTGCTAAACTTATGTCTCTGATTGACCACACACGATAAATGTATTGTTAAACAAGTAAACTGTCGGACGTAAGAAGCCGTTTGTGCATGAAATCGAAAGTTTACAAAACATAGGGGTTAAACGTGTCAACATGTTAATTCTTATCTCCGAGTGACCTTTTAACGAACCCGGGGCTTCATAATGTTTGATTATACTCTCAAGAATACCTGTTAATGAATTCACGGGGTTTCGGTACCGTTATATGATTAATTCTACAATTTCCAAGAAGAAGGGTTGAAAGTGTCAATATGATAATTCTACCCCCGGGAGACCATTTTAACAAACCCGGAACCTAACGGTACTTGATTATATTTCCAAGAATAATTAAAACCTGATTTGAAGGGCCCCTAGTACTGGAGAGGTGAGAAATGGAAGTTATATAAGTGCAGGGACTGAACTTGTAAATAATAAAACAAGTTTTGAAAATCGACTTCCCCGCGTGTCGCGTCAGACCCGCCTGCACCTGGCGCGTGTCGCGGGCGAGACTCTTTTACAGCCAGAACTGGCAGCTGCCAGCATGCAGCCTTGCTCCCCACACAAACTAGTTCTGCACTCACAGATCGATACCAGCAGCTTGTATACGGTTTTGATAAACCTCTAGGACACTTGGGGACATCTTGGAGCATCCTATAACACATGGAATGATCTTAGATCACTTCCTTCCACTATAAAAAGGAGCTTCAAGTGCCTCATTCCTTACTCATTCATAAAATTCATCCTTCTCACTCTAATCAGAGATTCCTTATACAAAAGGAAGCTCTTTCTAGTTCAAACTTTAAAGCTAGGACCCTTTGTAAGTGTCTTTAGCCTCCGTAGTTCAATTTTGTTTATTTAAAGACCTAAAGTCAAAGTTTCCGCAAAACGGCTTTGACCTTCGGTTTAGACCTAAATGGTCCAGCCATTGTTCGAGGCGAATATGGCTACATGATCATAATTAGGTAGGTGTTAATCCCTCACAAGGGGCACCTCCTAATTATCACCTTTACTTAGTTAATTGTCGGGTCAAAGTAATTAAATAAAAAGTCAAACTAGTCAGATTTTTAAATAAAAACATAATCCGATAATGTAGAGGATATAAATCATGTTTTGTCACTTTAATAACTTGGTAAATATTATTAGAACATGTCTAAACATGTTCAACCCGACAAATCTAAGTTTAGGCTCGGTTCGCAACCGAAACTCGCAAAAGCTTGACTTTTGCTTTGACTTTCAGTTTTGACCCGATTAAGCTTAATTCTTCTATGTGTTAAGCTTCCATAATGACTATATAATATTGTAGTATAACTCTCTGAGGTTATATTACATGCTCATTTGGAAATTTTGAATTCTATGCATGTTTCCGTTATTATGCTTAATATTGACCAATATGCCCTTATGGTCTAAAAATGGGATTTTTGAATATATGAACATACAAATGAGTTAAGTACTGATTTATAAACATGTTTAAATTATTTTGACATTATATTCTGGTCTCAAATTGATGTTATGCAGAATATCGTAAATTTAGCTTTTATAAAGTCTAAATTGCCCTTTCATGCATAAATCATGTTTAAACGTAAATTTTGACACAAAACTCTTAACCTACTGTTATGATATCATTTTTATGGATTTTTGGAATGTTGGGTCAGATCAGATACTGACTTAAACATTGAGTTCTTGAATAAATTCTATAATTGACGATAATGCCCTTTTTACAAATAAAATGTGTTTTACATATGATATGCACGCAAAACTTTTTCCTACTGATCTTATATGAAAAATAAAATATTTGACTATCCAAGGCTGCTCAAAATCTCAGAATCACATAAACTTTGCAAATATCGTCAATTATCGACTTTTACCCTAATTAGGTGCATAGTATGGTTTAAAACCATATTTAGCACCCAAGACTTGTTACCTACTGATTTTATAAATTATTTTTAAATTATGACCTTAAAAGCATATGTGAAATGACCTTAAAAGCATATGTGAAATGACCGAAATGCCCTTTCGGGACATAGTTTGGCCATAAATGATAAACCACACATATGTATGATATCCTACTATTATAACATCATAAAATAAATTTTTTACAGAACATTTTTTACTAGAACATCAGTTTACTTTTAAACCTCTTTTATAAATTTTAAAATGACCAAAATACCCTTACGGGACTTAATTCGGCTTTAAATTCTTTTTGGGCATATATGTTAACATCCTACTGATGTCTTAACATATTTTAAGCATAATGAATTGTGAAACTTGTATATGGTTCATTTGGTTATCCGATATGCTTACACGCGTTCGGTTCAGTTTATGTGACTAGTTTGTATAAATTAACCGAAACGGGTTTAAACTTATCATCTAAACTTCAAAATCCAGAATATGCTTAGTTTACCCATATATTACAAGTATTCAAACTTGTCGGGTCTAAATCACATTCCATTCCAGTCTCCGCTTAATCTAGCGTTTCGAACCGTAAAACATCTTAACAACTAACCGGTCTAAGTCTTTGACTTAAATAAGATCCGTTAGTATTCTAATAGGTTAATAAAACCTTCATTACAGATTAAGTAGCTTCAGTAGAAGATATTTGCATAAGGTCTTAAGAATATACGACTGAGTAGCATTTTCTTGCATACTAACTCAGGTAAATACTTTTAACTTATTTTCCCTTATACGGGCTTGGGATACGGTAAATTATTACCACTAGGTCGAGTATGAGATTATTTAATCAGATTTTGGTTTAATAAATATGCATAACCCGTTTTAATCTGCTTTGTTTGATAACATAAACATTGGGGGTTAACGACCGTGTCTTGGATATCCTCGGCTCATTAAATTTATTAATGGCCATGACCTATGCACGGGGTGTAGGCATACACCTGACAGATGAAAATGCAAAATAATAAATAACCTACATGTTGGGGATAACTCCTTTGTGGGTTTTATAAGTGGTGAGTCGGTTAATCACGATCGGCTTCCAAACCGGCCCCAATTGTATGACAATGTAACACCTCGTAAAATCACATCCAATACAATGGTGACATGTGTCATAAACCCTAATTGTGATTAAAGGTATCTTGAGGGACTAAAACTGTCAAACAGTGCAAAGATGTAATTAGAAGGACCAAAAGCATCAACATGCCAACTTGTGCCTCTGAATGACTCTGTATAACGTCCGTAGTCATTATTGAATAAATTGTCAGACACTAAAAGCCGTTTGCGCTTAAAAATCAAAGTTACTAAACACAGGGGTTAAAAGTGTCAACATGTTAATTTTTACCTCTGAGAGGCCTTTTAACATTCCCAAAAGTTTTGTAATACATTATTACACCCCCAAGAATATCTGATAAAAGTTTCATTAAGATTCGATTCAAAATTTCAATGTAAATTGAAGTTTACAAGAATAGGGGTTAAAAGTGTAAATATCACAATTCTTCATACAGGAGCCATTTACAATGTGTCCAAGACTTACAAATGCATGGCTACACTCCCTAGGACAACCCAGACCTGATTACATTGACCATGCATGCTGAAAAAGTCAGTTATTCGCGTTTAGAAAGTGCAGGGGCTGATCATGCAAACAAACACAAGAACTTTAAAACTTGGTGTCTCGCGTGGCGCACCAGGACTGCCCTGGTCTGGCGCGTGGCGCGACAGGTAAGGTTTTCCGGCAGAACTGGTAAGTGCCCAGCTCTGCAACCTATAATCTTGTGAAGATCTTCTGCAACCTGTTTCGAATTCAGCAGCTGATTTAACTGTTTTGGAAAACCACTATACACTTGTTAGCATCATAAAACACCTGGAGAACACTTGCCTTGATCTTAGAACACTTGAAATCCTATATAAGGGCCTCATTGCTTCACTCATTCATTCACAATTTAAGAAATTTCACAATCACACTCTCAAAGCAAGTTCTCTGGAGCAACCTTGTCTTTAAGGAGGCTCTATTAGTTCAAATTTTCGTGCTAAGGACTCTTGTAAGTGCTCTTAGCTCCTGTAATTAAGTTTTATTAGTTTAATGACCAAAAGTCAAAGTTATCGTAATTAAGCTTTGACTTAGCGATTAATCACTAATGGTCCAGCCATTATTCGAATTGAAAGTGGCTATGATTTGGTAATTATGTGGGTAATAAGTCCTTAAAAGGGCACCCCCTGATTATCACTCTAACTTGGTCAATTGTCGGGTCAAACTTAATACTAAAAAGTCAACAGAAAGCTATTTTGCAAATAAACTCATAACTGATAATGTAGAGGTTATGGAACATGTTTTAACACTAAAATAACTTGGTGAATAGTGTAAGAACATGTCTAAGCATGTTCAACCCGACAATTCTCAGTTTAGGCTCGGTTCAGAACCGAAAGTCGCAAAAGTAGACTTTTGCTTTGACTTTCAGTTCTGACCCGATTTAGCTTAGTTTAGATATGCCTTAGGGTTCCGTTAGGACCATATTACATGTTAGTATAACCCTCTGAGATTATACAATATGGTTCCTTTGTAATCCGAATCATTTGCATGTTTCCGTTATATGCTTAATTATTGACCATTATGCCCTTTTAATATTAAAACGAGATTTTTGAAAATGTGAGAGTAGAATAACCTTTATTACTAATTTATAAACATGTCCTAAAAATTTGACATCAGTTTGAGGTCTAAATTAGGAGTTATCCTCGATAACGTAAATTGAAGCCTTTTTATTAATTAAACGACATTTTTGGCATAAAACCTATTTAAACCCAAATTTTGACATCAAACCTTTTACCCACTGATGTAATATAATATTTTGGGATTTTTGAATATTTTTATTAATTTTTAAACTGATCATAACATGGGTTCTTGCTTTGATTCGATAATTGACGGTTATACCCTTTTTACTAATAAAATAAGTTTTACATAACATTTTAATACCAAATCTTTTTATACTGATTTCATATGTTAAATAAAATATTTTAAGCCTTCTGGACTGATTAAAATCTCAGCTTTCCTTATATAACTTGAAAATCACCTAAAACCGACTTTTTACGCGTTTTAAACACATAGTTTGGGTTAAAAATTATATTTGATACCTAAGACCCATTTCCTACTGATGTTACAAGTAAAATTTGATACTTTAATGGTAAGTAAAAGTTTTAAACTTAGATTTCCAAATTTGACCCTTGAAGCTTATGTGAAATGACCAAAATGCCCCTACGGTGCATAGTTTGGCCATAGATGATAAATTTCACATATATGCTATATCTTACAGATATAACCTACCAAACTAAATATTTTTACTGATCATTTTAGACCAGAACCTCAGATTGTCATTTAACCTATTTTATAATTTTTAAAATGACCAAAATACCCCTACGGGGCTTAAATTGATTTTAAATTTGTTTTGGGCATAATGGAAGGTATCCTACTGATATCATAACACATTTTGAGCATATTAACTTAGGGAACCTGTTCATGACTCATTTGGTTACCCGTTTTGCATTTTACGCGTTCGGTGCGATTTTTGTGACTAGTTTGCATAAATTGACCGAAACGGGTCAAACCTTATCATTTTTACCTCAAAATTCAGAATGTGTTTAGTTTACCCATATTATACAAGTCTTCATACTTGTCGGGTCTAAATCACATTCTAATTCGGTCTCCGCTTAACCTTGCGTTTTGAACCGTATACCTTTCTTAAAACTAACCGGTCTAAGTTAAGACTTAAATAAGACCCGTTAGGATTCTAATAGGTTATTAAAAACCTTTATTCCAGATTAGGAGCCCGGTAAAAGCTATCTGTACTTGCTTGATTGATTTACGGCTGAGAATAAATTTATATTTTTACTCAGGTAAATACTTTTAACTTGTTTTCCCTTATACGGGCTTGGGGTACGGTATATAAAATACCGCTTGGTCGTGTATTGAATCTTTAATCATATGAAGGTTAAATCATTGAGATAACCCGTTTAATCTGTTTTGTTTGTTTTAAGCCTTTGGGGGGGTTAATGACCATGTCTTGGATATCCTCGGCTCATTCATTAAAATGGCAACGACTTAAGCACAGGGTGTAGGCATACACCTGCCGGTGCGTATGTAAAATGATATATCTGCTTGTTCGAGAATAACTCGCCGTGGGTTATATTATGTGGTGTGTCTATTAATCTTTAACCTGGTATCTAACCCGGGCTACTGAACGTATAACAAACATATAATTCTTTTACAAGATTATTTTTAAATAATTATCCCAAGTTATAAAAGAATATTTGTGGCTCGTGCATTTAAATCAATTTTATAAACACTTTTCAAAAAGAGTTGGTTAATTGTATTTACCAGTGTAAACTGACGTAATTTCCAAAAAGGTTAAGTGCAGGTACTAAGCGTAATTGGCTGGAACTCACGAGTGAATAAATAAAAAGTCTTGCAAGCTTTTATCACTTTAAATCTGATGAACAATGTTTCTTTTGTTTGATCCACCTGTGGATCCTTTTACATCCCGTTTGTAATATTTATGTTACTTTCAAATCGGTTTGTATAATTATTACTTTTAGACTTCCGCTGTGCATTGAACTGTGATTATTTGACTATGATGATATCAACTACGTCACGATACTCTCCACCGGGCCCACCGGTAATATGTGGAAATATCGGGGTGTGACAGGTTGGTATCAGAGCCAACATTGAGTGAGTTAAACACTAACCTTTTGTGTTTAATCTCAATGACACAGTTTGCACATTCCTCGACTTCCGAGTCTAGGCAAAGGACTTAGGACTAAATCCTAATCTTTTATTTTGTCCTTTATTGTTTTCCTTTGTTGTTTCCTTTGTTTCTTTTGACAGGATCAAGAAAAATGCCACCAAGATTCAGGAGAGGAGGACGAGGCAAGGTGCCATTCACCGCTCCCAACGATCATGAGGCCGGGCCTTCCCACCGGCAAACTCCGTCAGCTCCTATGAGCACTAGTCCTCAAGAAGTTTGGAGGACCTACTTGGAGCCGGTGAGGCGTTCAGTTTCGCTCAGTTCATCACCTTCTTACCATCACTCCTTTGGGCCACATTCAGAGAACGAGCCTGAAGATTCACGCCACTCTTTCTTGCCGTTGCAGCGGTCAAGCTCACATCGGACCTTCCAGGACCCGACCCCGTATTTCCAAAGCCGGTTCAACCCGGCAAATCAGATTGAAGAACCAATGGGCCATAACCCATTGGGCCCTGAAGACCATTTCCCTGAAGCTCAGGGTATGGATATGGATGATGATCCCGATCCTGCCGAGCCGCCATCTGGGACGCCCACACACCCCATCAAGATTTCAGATGGGTCATCTTTTCATGGATCACCTTATCGAGGTCCAGACAACTATGAAGCAAGGTTTGCCCAATACAACTGGGAGTTTACTCCCTCTTTTAACCCGTCTCAGCAGCAGCAGGATCTCTCTGAGGATTCACGTTTTGTAGCGGTCTTGCCACCGCCACCACCCCCGCTTGAGAAGCAACTGCCTCCGGAGCCACCGAGGCGAAGAAGAACAGGTGCGTGGATGTCCGTGCGAGGAGGGGATTTCCACTTCAGCACCCCTCAACACTCCGGTGGCAGCCACTATCCGCCACTATATGAAGACCCGCAGATGGGTGGGCCTTCAAACCCCATTTCTGAGGTAGACTCTGCGCTAGTCGCACCACCACCACCGCATGTGGGTTTTGATAACCCAATACCTTCTTACGCCGGTGCAGCGGCGTATAACCCTTTTGAGCAGCCAGCCTACCCGGGGTATAACTACTACAATGCCCCTAATGTTGACCCATATCTCGTAGCGGCCAACTACAATGCTCTTCACCCTGAAGGACCTTATACAGCTTCATACCAGTCTGGGTACCAAGCATATGGGTACCAATACCCGCCACCTGCTCAACCTCCGCAGCAACAGCCGCCGCTGATCCCGCCACCGCAACAACAGGAGATTCTTCAGAGGTTGAACCAGGTGGAGCGAGAGGTTCAGGAAGAGAGTAGAAGCCACCGAGGTCTACTTAAGGGTTTGGCAGACCTGATCAAGGGGAAGAAGAAGAGGGATTATTGAAATTCCTTAATATTTTTTTTGTAATCTTTATTTTCAATTAAGTCCCTGCGTGGACATTTATTTATGTACCTAGTCCCTGCGAGGACTTGTATTTACATTTTAGCTCCTGCGTGGGCAAATTGTTTATGTAAAAGTCCCGTTTAGGGCAACCTATGTACTTCTTTTAAATTAGTGGAATGCTTTATTTAAATTTCATTGTCATCTTATGCATGGATATAATATATGAAATAAATCACAAACATCATTCCTTTTTAAATAATATGCCATTAAATATTAAATAAGAATCTTAAAAGGTATAACCTAGCCTATATGTCATTATAGACCTGGCCATGAAGGTAAAACCTGTTTAAAAAGATTCAAATCCTTGTTTACATCTGAAAACATGTTAGCACTCCTGGCAGATGTGATTCGATAAAATCACACATGTCATCCTTATATTGGATTCTTCCAGATTCCTTATTTAACCTAATGATCTATAAATAATGGTTTAAATTATCAATTAAGATAATCATTCATGAGACATCCATTAGTGATGCAGTGCCTACGGGCCGTAATAATTATCAAATAAGACGAAAGATAGTCGTAGTCTACGACTCCCTGTCGATAAAAGGTAATGAACCACGTTCAAACCTTAATGCCTCGATTCTCTGAAATCATGGCTTAAACTTGTCCTTGTGACTAGGCCTTATGTGCCATTAATAATACCCTTAATAATTTATAATTAGGATAAATTATAATGAAAATCCTAAACAAATATGATTAACAAGTTAACCAAATATGGTCTATGTTTACCATGGTAAATGAATCATTAGAAATAATGATTCCATAATAACCTCTGAATAAAATAATGTCAACTGTTTTGTAGCAATCAAGCTACATGGCTGAATCGGAGGAAGTTAACAGTCGCCCGAGAGAGAATAATGATACTACCAGAGTTAATGTAGCTGGTGCGGAACTACATGCATTAATAGATAATGCTGTTACACGAGCTCTCGACAGACAGTTTAATGAATCAAGTGGTACTCGCCAGAACTCAGTCCATACCACATATAAAACCACGCTCTAAAACTCATTCTGAGGCTCATAGTAAGCCCCCTTCTAAAGTAAATGAGTCAAAGTAGGACGATGCTCGTCACTCGTCAAATCAGAGAAGTGTTCTGTCTAGACAGGTTATGCTTAATCAAGAACCCCATGGTAAGTCCTGCTCTTACAAGTATTTTGTCTCCTGCAAGCCAAGAGACTTCACAGGGGAGAAGGGAGCCATAGATTGTATTTGGCTCGATGAGATGGACACCGTTGTTGATATTAGTGGTTGTCCTGAACAAGACATTGTGAAGTTTGTGTCGCAGTCGTTTAAAGGTGAAGCGTTAGCTTGGTGGAGGTCCCTAATCCAAGCTACAGGAAAGATCCCCTTATATAGCATGTCCTGGGATCAGTTTGTTACTCTAATCAAAGAAAATTTATGCCCTCAACATGAAGTTGAGAAGATTGAGACTGACTTCCTGACATTGGTTATGAAAAACTTGGAATGTCAGGCGTATCTCACGAGCTTCAACACTATGTCACGATTAGTTCCATACTTGGTCACACCGGAACCAAAACGAAATGCTCGATTTATTGGAGGTTTAGCCCCAGAGATTAAGGCAAGTGTGAAAGCATCAAGACCTAGTACCTTTAGGTCAGTGGCTGATTTGTCGTTATCCGTTACTCTTGATGCGGTCAGGCAGAGATCGCTTAGGAACTCTGATGAGGGAAAAAGGAAACGTGAGGATGAGAACTCACGCCGTTCTGATAAGAAACATAAGGGGAACTCTGAGAACAAGAAGAGTTCAGGGTTCAAGCAGGATAACCAACAGTCGGGTGAAAAACCCAGGTGTAAAACCTGCAAGAAGCGTCATCTGGGAAAGTGCAGGTTCGAATCAAAATCCCAATCGCAGCCCAGAGCTTGTGGGATTTGCAAATCTAGTGAGCATAAAACGTTAGACTGCAAGAAGATAAAGGATGCGACTTGTTACAACTGTAACGAGAAAGGGCACATCAAGTCCAACTACCCAAAGTATGTAAAGAAACCTGAAGAAGGTAAAAAGACCAATGCTTGGGTCTTTCAGATGAATGCACAGGAGGCCATTCAGAATGATAACGTGATAACATGTACCTTTTTTATCAATGATGTTTATGCAAGAGTATTGTTTGATTCGGGTACAGATAAGTCGTTTGTGGATAATAAATTTTGTAAGTTATTAAATCTGCCTGTTAAAACCCTAAGCATAAAGTATGAAGTAGAATTGGCCGATGGTACCATAGAAACTGCTTCAACCGTGTTAGATGGATGTTTTATATCCATTAGGAGCCACTCTTTTCCATTGTCTTTGCTTCCTTTGAAACTAGCTGGATTCGACATAGTGATAAGCATGGACTAGTTATTTCATAACCAAGCTCAGATCGTTTGTGACAAGAAGCAAGTGGTTATTAAAACTCCTTATGGTGAGCCGTTGATAATTCAAGGAGACACTCAGTATGGGTTGCGTAAGCAAGTGTCTATGCTTAAGGCGTCAAGGTGTTTGAAGAAGGGTTGTGTCATTTACATGGCACAAGTGACTATTGATGAACCAAAGCCCAAGATCGAAAGGCATCCCTATCATTTCTGAATATCCAGATGTATTCCTTGAAGAACTACCTGGTCTACCTCCAGATAGGCAAGTGGAGTTCTTAACTCTTTCATCTCAGTTGAAAGAGTTAAGAACTCAGTTGGATGATTTCTTGGCAAAAGGATTTATTAGAACTAGCTCATCTCCTTGGGGAGCACCAATTCTGTTTGTGAAGAAAAAAGATGGAATGATGCGTCTATGCGTCGATTATCTTGAGCTAAACAAGGTTACAATCAAGAACAAATATCCATTACCCAGGATCGACGATCTGTTGATCAACTTCTAGGAGCAAGTTACTTCTCCAAGATTGATTTAAGGTCAGGTTACAATCAATTGAAGGTTAGAGATGAGGATGTGCATAAGACTGCATTCAGAACTCGTTATGGTCACTACGAGTTCTTGGTGATGCATTTCGGGCTCACTAATGCACCAGCAGCATTCATGGATCTCATGAATCGCATTTGCAAACCCTACTTAGACAAATTTGTCATCGTCTTCATTGATGACATTCTTATTTATTCAAAGAACCAGGCTGACCATGAAAAGCACCTTCGATGTATTCTTAAACTTCTTCAGCAAGAGGAGCTCTACGCCAAATTCTCAAAATGTGAGTTTTGGCTTCATGAAGTCCAATTTCTTGGACATATTATGAGTGAGCGAGGTATCCAGGTGGATCCCGCTAAGATTGAAGCCATCATGAATTGGCAAGTAGCAAAGACGCCCATAGAGATTCGTAGCTTCTTGGGTCTGGCAGGATATTACAGGCGTTTTATTGAAAATTTCTCAAGGATTGCTGCACCCCTGACTTCTTTGACTTGAAAGAATATAAAGTTTTTTTGGGGTCCTGAGAAACAAGAATCCTTTGAGATTCTTAAGCAAAAGTTGAGCAATGCTCCGGTTTTGACATTGCCTGAAGGAATTGAAGAGTTTGTGGTATACTGCGACGCGTCACATACTGGAATGGGTTGTGTACTTATGCAAAGAGGCAAGGTTATTGCCTATGCCTCGCGACAATTAAAAGTGCACGTAAAGAATTACACCACCCACGATTTGGATTTGGGTGCTGTTGTGTTTGCTTTGAAACTTTTGAGGCATTATCTTTATGGAAGTAAGTATGTGATCTATTCTGATCACAAGAGCCTTCAACATCTGTTTAATCAGAAGGATCTGAACATGAGACAGGGTCGATGGATGGAGACGCTAAACGATTATGATTGTGAAATCCGATATCATCCAGGCAAGGCGAATGTAGTCGCCGATGCCTTGAGCAGGAAAGAAAGAGTTAAGCCCATTAGAATCAATGCCAAGAGCATTGAATTGAAGAACAACTTGAATGAAAGATTGTTATCCACTCAGAAGGAAGCTGTATTAGAAGCTAACTATCCAAATGAAAAGCTGGGCGTAACTGCTGAACAATTATCGTATGGCAAGGATGGGATCCTAAGATTGAATGGGCGAATATGGGTTCCAATTTATGGAGGACTTAGGGACGTGATTCTTCAAGAAGCCCATAGCTCCAAATATTCTGTTCATCCTGGCTGTGATAAGATGTACCAGGATTTAAAGGAAAATTATTGGTGGATAGGCTTGAAAAGGTCTATAGCCACTTATGTGGCTAAATGTTTGACGTGCGCACAAGTTAAAGCCGAACACCAGAAGCCGTCAGGTTTGCTGCAACAGCCTGAACTTCCCACCTGGAAATGGGAAATGGTAACCATGGATTTTATCACAAAGTTACCAAAGACAAAGCGAGGAAATGATACTATTTGGGTGATAGTCGATAGGTTGACTAAGTCAGCCCACTTCTTGCCGATTAAAGAAACCCAGAGCTCTGACAAGTTAGCTCAGCTGTACGTGGATGATATTGTATCTCTTCACGGAGTGCCAGTATCTATCATCTCTGATAGGGATACGAGATATACATCACATTTTTGGAAAAGCTTTCAACAATCCCTAGGCACTCGATTAAATTTCAGCACTGCATATCACCCTCAGACGGATGGTCAAAGTGAACGTACAATTCAAACACTCGAGGATATGCTGCAAGCTTGTATTATTGATTTAGGAGGAAGTTGGGATAACCATCTTCCATTGATTGAATTCTCGTACAATAACAGCTATCATTCAAGTATTCAAGCAGCGCCTTTTGAGGCATTGTACGGAAGGAAATGTAGAATGCCAGTTTGTTGGGCGGAAGTTGGAGATGTCCAACTAACAGGACCTTATATAGTCCTGGAGACGGCAGATAAGATTGTGCAGATACGTGATCGACTCAAAGCTGCCAGGGATAGGCAGAAAAGCTACGCAGTTAAAAGGCGTAAACCTCTGAGATTCGAGGTAGGTAATAAAGTGTTACTTAAGGTATCCCCCTGGAAAGGGGTGATGCGTTTTGGCAAGAAGGGCAAGCTAAGCCCAAGATACATAGGACCATTCGTGATCATCGAATGTGTCAGAACTATAGCTTACAAGCTAAATCTGCCAGAAGAGCTCAGTGGAATACATAACGTGTTCCACATTTGCAACTTGAAGAAGTGTCTAGCTGATGAATCGCTAGCCATGTCACATAAGGATGTGCATATAGATGAGAGCTTGAAGTTTTTTGAAAAACCTTTGTCGGTCGAGGATCGACAGGTTAAGAAACTTCGAAAGAAGCATGTGCCGATTGTAAAGGTAAAATGGGATGCCCGTAGAGGCCCCGAATACACATGGGAGGTTGAATCCACAATGAAGCAGAAATACCCTCATTTATTTCAGTAAATCTCGAAGTCGAGATTTCTTTTAAGGGGGTAAAGATGTAACACCTCGTAAAATCACATCCAATACAATGGTGACATGTGTCATAAACCCTAATTGTGATTAAAGGTATCTTGAGGGACTAAAACTGTCAAACAGTGCAAAGATGTAATTAGAAGGACCAAAAGCATCAACATGCCAACTTGTGCCTCTGAATGACTCTGCATAACGTCCGTAGTCATTATTGAATAAATTGTCAGACACTAAAAGCCGTTTGCGCTTAAAAATCAAAGTTACAAAATACAAGGGTAAAAAGTGTCAACATGTTAATTTTTACCTCTGAGAGGCCTTTTAACATTCCCAAAAGTTTTGTAATACATTATTACACCCTCAAGAATATCTTATAAAAGTTTCATTAAGATCCGCTTCAAAATTTCAATGTAAATTGAAGTTTCCAAGAATAGGGGTTAAAAGTGTAAATATCACAATTCTTCATACAGGAGCCATTTACAATGTGTCCAAGACTTACAAATGCATGGCTACACTCCCAAGGACAACCCAGGCCTGATTACATTGACTATGCATGCTGAAAAAGTCAGTTATCCGCGTTCAGAAATTGCAGGGGCTGATCATGCAAACAAACAAAAGAACTTTAAAACATGGTGTCTCGCGTGGCGCGCCAGGACTGCCCTGGTCTGGCACGTTGTGCGACATGTAAGGTTTTCCAGCATAACTGGTAGGTGCCCAGCTCTACAACCTGCAATCTTGTGAAGATCTTCTGCAGCCTGTTTCGAATTCAGCAGCTGATTTAACTGTTTTGGGAAACCACTATACACTTGTTAGCATCATAAAACACCTGGAGAACACTTGTCTTGATCTAAGAACACTTGAAATCCTATATAAGGGCGTCATTGCTTCACTCATTCATTCACACTTCAAGAAATCTCACAAGCACACTCTCAAAGCAAGTTCTCTGGAGCAACCTGGTCTTTAAGAAGGCTCTATTAGTTCAAATTTTCGTGCTAAGGACTCTTGTAAGTGCTCTTTGCTCCTGTAATTAAGTTTTATTAGTTTAATAACCAAAAGTCAAAGGTATCATAATTAAGCTTTGACTTAGAGATTAATCACTAATGGTCCAGCCATTATTCGAATTGAAAGTGGCTATGAGTTGGTAATTATATGGGTAATAAGTCC